>CAUXCA010000080.1:0-5000 GCA_963564615.1 Rhorus exstirpatorius
GTCCAAATTCCGGGATGGACCGTTCCGAGAAAAATTCCGGGATGGACCGTTTCGAGAATAATTCCGGGATGGTGCGATAGACCATTATCTCTCTGTATCGTTGAAGAAAAACATTGAATAATTTTGAAAAAATTATCGTGAATCCGTGAATGCCGTTGAAAAAATAAAAAAAAATTGAAAAAAGAAAAATTCCGATTATTGAAGTTTTACTGAAAAAAAAACGGTCCGATCGAAAAAAAAACTAAGTCCAAATTCCGGGATGGACCGTTCCGAGAAAAATTCCGGGATGGACCGTTTCGAGAAAAATTCCGGGATGGACCGTTTCGAGAATAATTCCGGGATGGTGCGATAGACCATTATCTCTCTGTATCGTTGAAGAAAAACATTGAATAATTTTGAAAAAATTATCGTGAATCCGTGGATGCCGTTAGAAAAATAAAAAAAATTGAAAAAAAAAAAATTTCGATTATTGAATTTTTACTGAAAAAAAAAAACGGTCCGATCGAAAAAAAAACTAAGTCCAAATTCCGGGATGGACCGTTCCGAGCATAATTCCGGGATGGTGCGATAGACCATTATCTCTCTGTATCGTTGAAGAAAAACATTGAATAATTTTGAAAAAATTATCGTGAATCCGTGAATGCCGTTGAAAAAATAAAAAAAATTGAAAAAAGAAAAATTCCGATTATTGAAGTTTTACTGAAAAAAAAACGGTCCGATCGAAAAAAAAACTAAGTCCAAATTCCGGGATGGACCGTTCGAGAAAAATTCCCGGGATGGACCGTTTCGAGAAAAATTCCGGGATGGACCGTTTCGAGAATAATTCCGGGATGGTGCGATAGACCATTATCTCTCTGTATCGTTGAAGAAAAACATTGAATAATTTTGAAAAAATTATCGTGAATCCGTGAATGCCGTTGAAAAAATAAAAAAAATTGAAAAAAGAAAAATTCCGATTATTGAAGTTTTACTGAAAAAAAAAACGGTCCGATCGAAAAAAAAACTAAGTCCAAATTCCGGGATGGACCGTTCCGAGAAAAATTCCGGGATGGACCGTTTCGAGAATAATTCCGGGATGGTGCGATAGGACCATTATCTCTCTGTATCGTTGAAGAAAAAACATTGAATAATTTTGAAAAAATTATCGTGAATCCGTGAATGCCGTTGAAAAAATAAAAAAAATTGAAAAAAGAAAAATTCCGATTATTGAAGTTTTACTGAAAAAAAAAACGGTCCGATCGAAAAAAAAAACTAAGTCCAAATTCCGGGATGGACCGTTCCGAGAAAAATTCCGGATGGACCGTTTCGAGAAAATTCCGGGATGGACCGTTTCGAGAATAATTCCGGGATGGTGCGATAGACCATTATCTCTCTGTATCGTTGAAGAAAACATTGAATAATTTGAAAAAATTATCGTGAATCCGTGAATGCCGTTGAAAAAATAAAAAAATTGAAAAAAGAAAAATTCCGATTATTGAAGTTTTACTGAAAAAAAAACGGTCCGATCGAAAAAAAAACTAAGTCCAAATTCCGGGATGGACCGTTTCGAGAATAATTCCGGGATGGTGCGATAGACCATTATCTCTCTGTATCGTTGAAGAAAAACATTGAATAATTTTGAAAAAATTATCGTGAATCCGTGAATGCCGTTGAAAAAATAAAAAAAATTGAAAAAAGAAAAATTCCGATTATTGAAGTTTTACTGAAAAAAAAAACGGTCCGATCGAAAAAAAAACTAAGTCCAAATTCCGGGATGGACCGTTCCGAGAAAAATTCCGGGATGGACCGTTTCGAGAATAATTCCGGGATGGTGCGATAGACCATTATCTCTCTGTATCGTTGAAGAAAAACATTGAATAATTTTGAAAAAATTATCGTGAATCCGTGAATGCCGTTGAAAAAATAAAAAAAATTGAAAAAAGAAAAATTCCGATTATTGAAGTTTTACTGAAAAAAAAACGGTCCGATCGAAAAAAAAAACTAAGTCCAAATTCCGGGATGGACCGTTTCGAGAATAATTCCGGGATGGACCGTTTCGAGAATAATTCCGGGATGGTGCGATAGACCATTATCTCTCTGTATCGTTGAAGAAAAACATTGAATAATTTTGAAAAAATTATCGCGAATCCGTGAATGCCGTTGAAAAAATAAAAAAAATTGGAAAAAAGAAAAATTCCGATTATTGAAGTTTTACTGAAAAAAAAACGGTCCGATCGAAAAAAAAACTAAGTCCAAATTCCGGGATGGACCGTTCCGAGAAAAATTCCGGGATGGACCGTTTCGAGAAAAATTCCGGGATGGACCGTTTCGAGAAAAATTCCGGGATGGACCGTTTCGAGAATAATTCCGGGATGGTGCGATAGACCATTATCTCTCTGTATCGTTGAAGAAAAACATTGAATAATTTTGAAAAAATTATCGCGAATCCGTGAATGCCGTTGAAAAAATAAAAAAAATTGAAAAAAGAAAAATTCCGATTATTGAAGTTTTACTGAAAAAAAAACGGTCCGATCGAAAAAAAAACTAAGTCCAAATTCCGGGATGGACCGTTCCGAGAAAAATTCCGGGATGGACCGTTTCGAGAAAAATTCCGGGATGGACCGTTTCGAGAAAAATTCCGGGATGGTGCGATAGACCATTATCTCTCTGTATCGTTGAAGAAAAACATTGAATAATTTTGAAAAAATTATCGCGAATCCGTGAATGCCGTTGAAAAAATAAAAAAAATTGAAAAAAGAAAAATTCCGATTATTGAAGTTTTACTGAAAAAAAAACGGTCCGATCGAAAAAAAAACTAAGTCCAAATTCCGGGATGGACCGTTCCGAGAAAAATTCCGGGATGGACCGTTTCGAGAAAAATTCCGGGATGGACCGTTTCGAGAATAATTCCGGGATGGTGCGATAGACCATTATCTCTCTGTATCGTTGAAGAAAAACATTGAATAATTTTGAAAAAATTATCGTGAATCCGTGAATGCCGTTGAAAAAATAAAAAAAATTGAAAAAAGAAAAATTCCGATTATTGAAGTTTTACTGAAAAAAAAACGGTCCGATCGAAAAAAAAACTAAGTCCAAATTCCGGGATGGACCGTTCCGAGAAAAATTCCGGGATGGACCGTTTCGAGAAAAATTCCGGGATGGACCGTTTCGAGAAAAATTCCGGGATGGACCGTTTCGAGAAAAATTCCGGGATGGACCGTTTCGAGAATAATTCCGGGATGGTGCGATAGACCATTATCTCTCTGTATCGTTGAAGAAAAACATTGAATAATTTTGAAAAAATTATCGCGAATCCGTGAATGCCGTTGAAAAAATAAAAAAAATTGAAAAAAGAAAAATTCCGATTATTGAAGTTTTACTGAAAAAAAAAACGGTCCGATCGAAAAAAAAACTAAGTCCAAATTCCGGGATGGACCGTTCCGAGAAAAATTCCGGGATGGACCGTTTCGAGAATAATTCCGGGATGGTGCGATAGACCATTATCTCTCTGTATCGTTGAAGAAAAACATTGAATAATTTTGAAAAAATTATCGTGAATCCGTGAATGCCGTTGAAAAAATAAAAAAAATTGAAAAAAGAAAAATTCCGATTATTGAAGTTTTACTGAAAAAAAAACGGTCCGATCGAAAAAAAAACTAAGTCCAAATTCCGGGATGGACCGTTCCGAGAAAAATTCCGGGATGGACCGTTTCGAGAAAAATTCCGGGATGGACCGTTTCGAGAATAATTCCGGGATGGTGCGATAGACCATTATCTCTCTGTATCGTTGAAGAAAAACATTGAATAATTTTGAAAAAATTATCGTGAATCCGTGAATGCCGTTGAAAAAATAAAAAAAATTGAAAAAAGAAAAATTCCGATTATTGAAGTTTTACTGAAAAAAAAACGGTCCGATCGAAAAAAAAACTAAGTCCAAATTCCGGGATGGACCGTTCCGAGAAAAATTCCGGGATGGACCGTTTCGAGAATAATTCCGGGATGGTGCGATAGACCATTATCTCTCTGTATCGTTGAAGAAAAACATTGAATAATTTTGAAAAAATTATCGTGAATCCGTGAATGCCGTTGAAAAAATAAAAAAAATTGAAAAAAGAAAAATTCCGATTATTGAAGTTTTACTGAAAAAAAAACGGTCCGATCGAAAAAAAAACTAAGTCCAAATTCCGGGATGGACCGTTCCGAGAAAAATTCCGGGATGGACCGTTTCGAGAAAAATTCCGGGATGGACCGTTTCGAGAATAATTCCGGGATGGTGCGATAGACCATTATCTCTCTGTATCGTTGAAGAAAAACATTGAATAATTTTGAAAAAATTATCGTGAATCCGTGAATGCCGTTGAAAAAATAAAAAAAATTGAAAAAAGAAAAATTCCGATTATTGAAGTTTTACTGCAAAGAAAACAGTCCATACGGTCCATCCGAGAAAAATTTCGGATCTCCATATCGTTGAAGAAAAACGAGGAATAATTTTGAAAAAATTATCATAAATCCGTGGACACCGTTGAAATAATAAAAAAAATTGAAAAAAAAAAAAATCCGATTATTGAATTTTTACTGAAAAAAAAACGGTCCGATCGGACCATTATCTCTCTGTATCGTTGAAGAAAAACGTGGAATAATTTTGAAAAAATTATCGTGAATTCGTGAATGCCGTTGAAAAAATAAAAAAAATAAAAAAAAAAAAAATCCCGATTATTGAATTTTTACTGCAAAGAAAACAGTCCGATCGGACCATTATCTCTCTGTATCGTTGAAGAAAAACATGGAATAATTTTGAAAAAATTATCGTAAATCCGTGAGCACCGTCGAAAAAATAAAAAAAATTGAAAAAAAAAAAATTCCGATTATTGAATTTTTACTGCCAAGATAACAGTCCGACCGCGCGTATGTCGCTCGCTAAAATACGGCGAATAACATGCGCTCAGAGGGGCGAATCCTTCGTCAAGCGGGACTGCGGCGACTGGGATATGGGGAGTTAAAAAAAAAAAAAAAAAAAAAAA
>CAUXCA010000081.1:0-18207 GCA_963564615.1 Rhorus exstirpatorius
AGCTTCTATTTTCTTGTACTACACTGGTCGAGGGAGGGGAGAGCTTTGTAAACAAATGGCGCTGGAAGCGGCGAGAGTCGAAAAGCACCACGAGGATTTCGAGCTTTGAGGGAGGAAAAAAAAAGAATTTATACAGTTCGTTAAAAACCATTTCGTTTGAATCAATGGCAATCCGTATGATTTGTGTAACGTTTGAACGACGCGATGAACAAAATTTGTGGCCAACGCGACAGTTTAAATAGAGAAAAATTGTAGATCGAAAGAAAAACAAAAACCCGTTGCGTCAGAATGAAAATTCTGCTTTTTGTTCCTAAATCGATTTTTAATTTCCTCAGATCAAGCTCATTGAGCGATTTTTTTTTTCTCGTACCGAGGGCCATTTTTGATATTTCGTCTTTCGAGTATATACGTCGTATAACGCGTTGAAGCGAAGCAGTGGTTCTCGTTGAATATATAAGTGAGATCAGACACGTTAGGCCCCGTTTTCACATACACACGGTAAATTGTGAACTCTGTGACCAATACAGGGGACCGAAGATCGTGAGGGGCGAGGATGAACGCGCGAGCGAGAAGCACGAAAGAGTTGGCTCATCGCCAACTCATCTAGACATTCATAACCGTGAGCTGCACAGAGGCCGAGGGGAAAGAAAGTTATGAGGAGGGGGTCTTTGAACCATGGAACACATTTACTCGATAAGACACGGAGCACAGAGAATATAAGTACCCGGCTGGTTTACCCAGCTGAGAACGTTTTACGAAGCCGGTGAACGCCGGTTCTTCAGGCTTTTACCTATACATAATATACATCATAGCATATAGAACTTTTTTCAACTCTATTCGTCCATTGCGCTCGTGACAAACACATCTCTTGCTCCACCACAAATTCTTCTATCACTATAGCTTAAACTTCAGTCATATATATATATATATAGGCGATGTAAATGGGTCCATAGAAACATTTTATCCGCTTCGGTGAGCATGAAACGTCCGCAAAGGACTTTAGTCGAGGTCTTCGATCACGAGAACACGAAATTAACTCCCCGTTACGAATTGTCTCGCACTCGCGTTCTTATTCGTAAGGGCGGTGCAAAGTCTTTCGAAATTTCATGAAAATTCATTCCCGCGGGCGAAAATTTTATGCTGACGATGTCGTCAGCGTGAAATTCGTCACGTTTCTACGGTCTTACAAAGCGGTAAAACGGGGGGGCAAAGAGTCAGGAAATGAATAAAAGAAAAGGAAGAAGGAGAAGGAATAAATGAAAAATTCAAGGACATAAATAAGATTTAGAAAGTGGATTTACATGGAAATTTATTTTTCGAGAAAAGTCTGAGGCTACACAGATAAGTTGATCAACCAAATGGATCGTCAATTTTATAACGGATTTGATTGATTATACCGGGGAATGGATGAAAATTTAAAAGTTAAAAGTGCGCGTCATCCTAGCCTTCTGTATATATATAAAAGGATCGATATGAAATAGGCACTGGGCAACCCCCTCAAACGAGGAACAAGACTCTGCGACTTTCACAAAAGTCTTTTGAAGACGAGTCAAGTGGAGTGAACCAGAAAGAGAAAATTGAGATAGAGGGAAAAGAGAATTGAGAGTGAGAGAGAGAGAGAGAGAGAGAAAGAGAGAGAGGACGAACAAATAAGATGGAGAATGAAGAAACAGAGAGAACGCCAGTGATAGAATTCACCAACATGCTGAAAACGTCGTTATTTCCTTGAAAATTCATAATAGGACCCTTTCACAAGAATGAAAAGGCGAGGACGAGAAGACAGTATTAGCACTATACGGTATAACAGTAGTCGCTACAGAAGAACAAGATGAAAGACAGAGTCGCAACTACCCCTCGGGAATTTTCGTCTTATATATATTATATAATATATATATATATATATTCCTATAGTTTATGGATACAAACCTACATGTATAAAGTGTGAGGGAAGGCGATAAATTCATAGCGTTATAAACGAGAGCAAGCGTTAACGGAGAATGATGGTCGACGAGATCGACTGCAAGCAAAGATAATGGATGCAAGCTACAAGTATAGCCCATATGTATTTCATGCCTTTTTCTTCGCTGGCAGTCGATATATTACATTTTACATATACAGGAAATTCCCAGCAAAACGGAGAGTATCGTGGCAATTGGAATTTGTCATTTTTTCTATTCAGTTTGTCGAAGGGCAACTCAAAAAACGCTTGATAACGATTTTCAGACTTTTGCGAAAAATTAGCTTAGTCATCACAAGGGAGAGTCCTGAACAAGGGTTGTTGGGTTCTATTAATTTTTCTAACGATTTTTACAGTAAATTATATAACAACATGACAAGTCTGTTTATCAGAGAACAATTTTTTAATGATTTTTCAAAAATCCAATATCAAATATGTCGAAAAAAAAAAAACATAATTTAAAAAATTAATCCTCATTTTTCGGTAAGTTCCGCCACATTATGGGCAGCACAATTGGGGATGATTCGAAAAATATTCCCGTTCGACCAAGAACTTACTGCAATATTTTTCGAAAAATTCATAAAGTCCAACGAGAGTCGATTTTACAATTTTTTATGATAACGATCGAACGAATCTTCGAGCAAAAAAACAACGTCTGAAAATTCGAGATTCTTTTTTCGTGTCGTCCCGCAACTGACCTAGAAGAAAATCAATTTGAATGCCATGGATCACGGATCTATCAATTTAGGATGGAACGCACCATACATATATAAATGGATCGAAAAAAAAAAGAAAGAAAAAAGAGACGAGAATCGCACAAAGCTTCTTCCTGGCGTCGTATAGCGACGGCATTCAAACGCGAACGCGAGGCAGAGCCTTTCCTCACCCTGCCCTAAGGGCTCGGGGGTCGTCGCTTGATCTGCATATCTCGAAAATGGAATCTTCCTTCTGGCTCTCGTCTCTCACTCCCGGGGCGAGAAGAGAAGAGGTGAGAGAGAGAGAGAGAGAGAGAGAGAGAGAGAGAGAGAGATAGGGAGAAAGAGTGAGTGAGGGAGGTAAAGGCGTCTTTGGCATGTTCTCGCGTCTGGAGACCTCGGATATCGCGGAATTCCTATATACGGATTGGCTTTTCCCCGAGCACTTTTCGCCTCCCTCGCGACTGGAGGCATTCGTGCAAAAGCGCGAGTATAATATATCCGATCGAGCATCTTTTTATGTTCCTTTCACGATTTGAATGGAAAAATCATACATTTTTTTTTCCTTTTTTTTTATTTTTATTTTTTTTAACAATGCCATCACAATACTGTCACCGGAATAGTATTTTTTTGGAGAAAGATTATTACGTATGAATGAAAAAAAAAATTTTACGCGGTAAAAGAAAATGAATACGCGAGTTATTTATCGACTTGAAGGAAAAAAAATTGCACATCGTATGTATGTATATGGTGAGGCGAGAGCATTGAGATTCCCACTTTGGCAAATTTATTTGTCCACTCGAGTTTGGCAGCCACGGATTCAACGTAAAAGAGGAGGGGTAGAAACGAGAACGGATATGAGCCTCGCCAGTCCTCTCGAGCTCGAGATCCCTATTCAACCCTCTCTCTCTCTCTCTCTTCTTTTTTCCCCTTCATCATCGCCAGGGTGCACTCGCGTTCAAGATCGCGAATCGAGACGAGAGAGAGAGAGAGATGGAGAGTAGTACATAGTTATACATTTTTGTGGGATTACGAGGGGCACAAAGATCTGGACGGGAAAAGTCAAGTCAAGTGGGTACTCGCCAGTATACGTATATATATGGGGCATTTCAGTCCGAATCGGTAACCTCGCACATTTATCATTACCATGAATTTTTTTTTGTCATTTATATATTATTAATTTTTTCCTATACTCAGTTTTTCTGTAGAACAACGGGAAACTACAGTCCACAAAGAATTAACAGATTTCATACATTCGATTTGGCAGGTTGACCGATTTTTCCGATGTTCTTGCAATTACATTCTTGATTGGAAAAAAATATTTTCAAAAATCCTTCCAAAGATATGGCTTGTTCTAACATTAATATGGCAAAATATTAAAATTTTGTATTCCGCCATGTAACGGAATAATAAAAAAAAAAAAGAATAAAAATTACGAGGGTTCTCATTGATTTGATGTGAAATGGCTGATATAAAAATGTACTATGTATATTGGCACATCGTGGACCATCCAAGTGGCACTTGACTTACTCGACGCGCATATAGTCAAATGATGACCGCAACCATATGTATATGTATGGACACATACACACACACACACACACACACACACACACACACACACACACACACACACACACACACACACACACACACACACACACACACACACACACACACACACACACACATATATATATATATATATATATATAGGTACACACTTGTTTTAGTATCCTACAAACGTTCCTACACATATAAAATAGAAACCTTTTCGCGAAATCTTAACTACTCATATAGCCCAGTCACCTTAGCACAAAATTTGAGGAATAGCGGACATCGGATCTAATGTTTTGAAAATATTCCATTTGGCATCACATTCAACCAAAAAAAGCCCGCCATCGAATTCGCAGAGCTATATAGCGCTGCTATATTGGAAAATAGGTGCAATTAACAGTTTTTCACGAATATCTCGGCAACTGTCAACTTTATCGGGATTAAAATAATCAGATAAATTAAAGACAACAAAATTACGCACAAAAAAGTGTTATACACAAATAGTCGTTGAGTACATGGATTTCCTGTAAATCATCACCGAATGTGTGATATTGCGGAAACTTTTCGATTTTTTTCTTATAATTCATCGACAAGTAGCTGTAACTGTTAGAGAGTCAATCCCACATGTTGGAGGACCCTTGCAAACGTTTGCTCGACCAATAATAGAATACATCATTTGACTGTATACCATCAATTTTACTTCCTCGTACAGAAAAAAATGTTGTTTTAATTTAACGAAATTTTTTCTTCTCGAAACAATCATACACGAATGTTTGACGTGAAAAATAAAATCTCTATTAATCTCGAAGGACTTCGACTACCAAGCCAAAGTTTTCTAGCCACTTAATAAATCAATTATATTGGCACACATATATGAAATACATTACAACTAAAATTGTTTAAAATAAACTTACTTTGATCTTCATTCTTTTCGATCGAATTTCTTTCAATTCTTAATAATTTTATGAATCCCGAAAGTGTCATTCGTGAGGAATATAAAATATCTGGTATAGTTTTTCCATCGAAATTGTATTAAATGTAAAAAAAGATAGTTTATTTGGAGAAAAAAGGAAATAGAATAAAATTTCAAGTATTTATATAGATAAAGAGAATGATTAATTTTCTCCATTGCCTTATTTTACACAGTTATTATTTTTATAATCGTAAACAAATTACTGCCACACCGGCAGCAAAAAAAAGGTTCCAAAGCACCTCATGAAATCGGTAAATATCGATGATGAAGTGGAATAACGCGAAAAATAATGAAACCGCTAGCTGCTCTCTCGAAGCGATGGACCGAGAGAGATTTTCAACGATTTTTCTCATCGTAACGTATTTACGATATCGGTAGTATAATTATTTTCAAGCGAAGTATATGAAGAGGACGAGAAAAACCATGGAAAAATAAACGACAGAGGCGGACAAATTTTGCCGAGCGGAATTACGAATTTACCGGCAATAAGGATCCGAGAGGTCGCGAAGCTTTCGCACCCACGATCCGATTTTCTCTCGCTCGAATTGCTGGAAATAACGAGAACAGATAGAAGCACAACCCTGTCACTTTTGATAATAACATCTTAGAGAGAGAGAGAGAAAGAGAGAGAGAGAGAGAGGGCCTCGCGTTTATTGGCGTGAACCGATCGTGAGAGGCACACGTGCGACGAGAGACAAAAGCTTTTCTGGACCATCAGGCCAGAAGCAACATACAGAGAGAAACAGGAGGCTGTCTCGATCATCAAGAACGAAAGATAGAGAACGAGAGGAAAGAGAGAGAGAGAGAGAGAGAGAGAGACCTCATACTCCAATAGCTAATTAAATCCGACTTTACTCAACGACTTTAACCATCCTCGGAGCTTACCGAACCTCTTCCCAATAGCGTGTGAAGAGTTCGGATGGTACATCCTCGCTCTTACCAAACTTCGGGAGGAAAAAGAAAGCAATAACAAACGAAAAAGAAATAAAAAAAACCGTCGATTGTATATAAAGAGCTGGAAAGAGAAAAAGAAATCGATCGATACGGTATATATATATATATAAGTATCGTATAAGTTTTAACGAACTCGATCGCGAAGAAGCACCCGCGTTGGTCCCTATGGGCGTTCTCACAGAGTTCTTTTCGCCGCTCCAGGGGACTGCGAGAGGTATCCCGATGGCCTCGCGAAGCTTTTTTTTCTCTCTTTTCTTTTGACTCTATAGTGAAACGCGAACTCAAAGACGCAACGGTCCAGAAACAGGGATAGGTCATATACTTTTAGGAAGAAAGAGGATTAAAAAAACGAGATGAAGAGGATGTACATAGATAAAGATAAAAAGCTTTGGATATATATGTACATCTGTGTGATACTTGGTAGACTGGCTCGTTAGCGAAAAGCTCTGATCTTCATTTTCGTTTGGTCGTTTTCTCATACTCTTTAATCCCCTCTACTCATCTCTTTTGCCTCTCTTTCCTCTCTCTCCCTCCCCCGCTCCCTCTCTCTCTCTCTCTCTCTCTCTCTCTCTCCCTATTTCATTTCAACTAACGCCATGATCTGTCGCATCCCTTATTTTCTCACCACACACATTTTCCTTTTACTCGTTCTCACGGCTATTTTCTCCTCGTTATTTATTTGATATTTTTTCCTCCCATTTCCACTTCAACCTCTTTTAATCATTGCTCGCCACCCTCTGCGTCCAGTTCTTTCGGATAATAATTATTTTCCTTCGTCAAACGGCTAATGACCGTCACGAACGTGTACGAAGTAGGCTAGTCCGGTAAATGGTCAGACCAGCGTCCGCGGAGGGTTCGTCACGAAAGAGGAAATGGAGCGACAAATATTATCATCCCCTTTCTTTCTCTCTCTCTCTTTCTCTCTCTTTCTCTCTGTCTACTCGTCTCTCTGCGCTGTACACGATGTGTTTCGCGTCACGCTCGTTCGTTGATTAACAATCGGATTACGTTTAATTGCGGGAACGCGAGAGAACCCAACTACGAATCGGTGGTGCGTGATATCTCTGTGAAATCGATGTAACGCGTTTTTCCGCTTTTACGTCAGGGGGTGTTTTTTTTTCTTTTTTTTTTCTTTTGACAAAGGCAACTAGCGTACAGAATGGACGATAAAAATATCATTTTGGGATAAACGTGAGTCACATTTTTTTTTGTTCTGTAATCCGCCGTACGCCTCACGCAAATGAAATAGAGACGAGAACCTCTCGTAACTTAGAAACAAAAAATGCATTCTTCGTTCCATTTTTCTATAATTTTTTTATTTTCATTATGTAAAGGTCACCTGAGATATTCTTTACCAGTATGCGGAACATTTCGTACCCCTTCGACCACTGATTAGTCACAATATATAAAAAATTTTAAAAAATGACTAAACGTAAAAGTAATGTGAATTAAACAATTTTGCCAAATGTAAAATCCATCCAGCTGCAAATCGGAGAGCAAAGGTAATTTGAAAAAATATGTATTTTTGTGTCTAAAAACGAATTCAAATTTCATAGCTGATGCGAAGAAAGAGTTTGCTCATTTTATTGAATCATTTTTTAGAAAAAAAACAATGGAAAATATTGTCTTTAATCATGTAGGCTGAGCTATCTGTTATTTCTTTAAATTGAAATTTCTTTTATATATTCGATTTTGAAAGGACTGAGAGGTATGCTCTTTTTTTTATTTCATTAATTCTAGGAAAAACATGATGTAGAGCTCCTTGCAATTTTTTTAAAATTAATTGTTGTCCAATATAAAGTCAGATTAAGGTTTAAAAGAAAAATATTCAGAAAAATATTCGTGAAATTAGTGCATATGAAAAATTTCGAAAGATGCAACTATACAAATATTGAATCAACCGTTTCTTAAAAGGCCAACGGACGAATCATTTTCCTTCGCCACTCTTATACAAGTATATAACCGTATCTTTTTCCCTCCAGCTACAATATGGGAAAAGTCAATAAAAGCTCGGTCTCAGTCTTTTCCCATTCCAGTAAAAAAAAAAAAAAAAAGACCATAACTCGAGTAGTGTGCGGATTATACGTGCACCGAGATTAAATCTTCTTTTGCTGTATGCCCGGCCTTCAGGTAGCAATTTTCCGCTTCTTTTATCATTGCTCTTCGCGAAAGAAGAAAAAAAAAAAAAAAGATTCTTGGCAAGAATCAATTGAGACGATGAAAGAACAAGGTCTCGAGTTTCACGCGGGGCAGGGAGGGGGAGGGGGGGGGGGGAATTAATCAAAGAGTTAAGAATTAATTCCCCTCACCCGCATGATCATGGTAATTTCGTTATTTATAAAGTTTCGCAGTTAAAAGTTTGCGAGCAACGAAAGAAAAAAAAAAAAATCCACCGTCTTGGCTCATCATTTTTGCACATTCTAATATTTTCTATTACTAGCGAGAGGCTTTTCTAATTTTTGATTCGTCATGCAGGGCTTATCAAAATATTTAAAAAGCCACATTCATGTCCTTTTTCTTTCTTCATTTTTACAAAATAATTTTTTAAGTTTTAGACCGAAAGAACGATAAATTTAGCTATAGATACGTATCTATTAGAGGAAAAATCTTATTTTTATAAAAAAAAAAAAAAAAATCTTTCGTCGTTTTCATGAAAACCTGTACATATAGAATTTTCAAGTGCCTCGAGTATTGTGCTTCCGGTTATCCCAGTCAGGCAAACGAATCAAGGGATGAAAAAAATTTGATTTTCTCGTTAGTACACAAGAACCTCATAGGGATTGGATATTCATGGGACTCATGGGATGGGATATTTGTTTGGAAATCTCGCTCTAAATACGAGACCAACGTTCTTTTATCGTCTTTCTTCGAAAAACGAAAATTCCAAACCTAGAAAAAAACGTAAAGTTTCGCTGATTACTCATTCCTTTGATATCATTTTTAAGAACATGATTTACAGTACGAAAATCCTTAATCCAGTGATTCACTGGTATACTTACCGCAGTACACAAGTTTTTTCTGAAAAATACACAACAGCTTTTCTCACGGAAAAATGAATGAGGATTGTAATTTCTTTCACGATTGTTCATTGCGGAGGTCGTGGGAAATGAGAATGATTTTTTTTCTCCGCTTTGATAAAGAAATTGAGAGCGAGCGAGAGAGGTGAGGCGAAGATACTCGATGGGGAACATAGAGCAGCAGGCTATTTGCATGCTCGTGATATATATACATATTATATATATATTAGGGTGTTTCAAAAAAAAAAAAAAATGTTATTCTTCGAAACAGGTTCAAAACTTTTCCATTTAGGTATAAAAATACACCTGTTAAAATTTAAGCTCTTAATATTAACATTAAAGCGGTTGCGCATCGCACATTTCTATTTTTCATAAAAATAACATGGTAAAATGGTTTTTGCTCCTTCTGATTTCTATAACTAGCTAACGATGCGTCGTGCAGAAAATTCACACACATGTTTTTTTGTAGAGAATTGAACGTTCTTGAAAAAAGGTCTCGTATTATTTTCTGATAAATTCACTCGTTCGAAACTTATTCAAGGTCAAATTTAAATTTACCGTAAACTTGACCTATTTTTGAATATTGCAACGGAATTTATCAGTCTTATAAAAAAAAGTGTACATGAGTTCTTTTGTGAAGCATAAATTCTACTTTTAATAGATGTTGACTAATAGTTTATTGCTGCAATAATAAAAAAATTGTACACTCTAAAAAAAACTTTCAGTCGAAATTAGCTCTGAAATTGTTTATAGTTTTTTTTCGTTATTATAATTAACACAAGATATATATTTGAATTTAAGTGATTTTCTTTATTAAATTTATTAATTTTACCTATTTCAATAGCTTATTTGTCTTAAAAATGTACGCAAGGCTAAATTAAATTGTTATTGCAGGAGATTTTTCATATAGCAATCCGGATAACATATCGCCGATGCTCGCTGACTAATTGTAATAAATACTGCAGCTGTTGTTCATCTTTGGTTAGGCAATTATTATATTCCTCGATTAATGCGATTCCTCGTTTAGCTACGTCATTAGTAACTTTTAATTTTTAAAAAAATTAAAAATTTTAAAAATAAAAAAAAAAAAGCGACGCATCGTTAGCTAGTAAAAATCAGAAGGAGCAAAAACCATTTTTCCCATGTTATTCTTATGGAAAATAGAAAAGTGCGATGCGCAACCTCTTAATGTTAATGTTAAGAGATCAAATTTTAATGGGCGTATTTTTATACCTAAATGGAACTTTTGAACCTATTTCGAATAAATTTTTTTTTTTTTAAACATCCTAATATATATATATATATGTGAATTATATCGCTTGGATTTTTTTATTGACGCGGGAGAACCCAAAGCAGAAAAAGTTTGCCCAGCATCTTTTACAGAGTTGATTTTGATTTTGGAAAAGGTTCAAGGGTGTCCCCCACGGAAATAAAGTATATTCGAGATATAGTGAAAATATATAATTAATATATTGCATATAAAGCGGCAGAAAGTTCGATATCCATTATATATGCATCATATATGCGCCAAATATATAATAAATATATTTTAAATATAAGAGAAATACATCTGCCATATATTCATATACATGTTACATACATTTTTTTTAGATTTTAATACTTTGAAATATATATCCACATTATATTTTACATATATCGGTAGTATACAGTGATATCTATTGAAATATAATAGGAATATATATAACATTTCCATATAAAAGATTTATTTTGCATTTCTACTACAAACAATACTCTTCAGTATTACAAAAAATATATATCCGTATTATATTTTACATATTTCGGTAGTATAATGCGTACTATCATATGTGTATATATTTTAATATATTGTAATGTAATAGGAATATATGTAAAATTCATTATGTGTAACTCAATTGTTAATTAACAATTGACTTTCATATTTAGAATTGTAAGCTTGCTGTTATTTAATTATTGCTAAAGTCAATTGCTTATTAACAGTTAAATTAAATTTTCACTTAGTATCGCCTTGTTTTACAATTTCAATGCTCCTAGTTCTTATGAAACCCACTTGTTAATTAAAAATTGAATAAATTTGTTCACTGTAGTATATCACCTTTTTACTAACTATCACGCTGTCCTATCGAGCCTGGTGAGACAGTGCTTTTTAGAACTCATGCAGTAATATCATTTAAGTACAAGAAATTCATAAGAAATCAATAGCGTAGTGGTAGAGTGTCGGTCGGTTAGGGAGGTCTTAGGTAGGTCTCAGGTAAAATCTCAGGGCTCAAAATTAATTTCGACGGAAAAACGTCCGGACTACGAAGCCGGAAACACTCGTAAAAAAAAAGAATCTTCAGATCTTTAATTTTTTTTAAAATGATTAATTTAAGTATCGAAAGTGCTGAATTCGTTGACTGCGGAGGATCGTGGGTTCAAATCCCGGTCAATGAATTTTTTTTTTTTTCTAATTTTACAGGATTTTCAAAAATAATGGAATAACAGTTTTAAACTCGTTCATCAATCATTCCTAATTGCTAATTTATAAATTATAAATAAACTATATTTATTATGGGGGCAATCTCGGGCCAGAATTAAATGCATATAACAATAACGCGCTTAAAGTGTGTAAAAATAACACACTTGGATTTGCAGGGACATTGATGGAAATGCGGTGCCAGATTTATATGCAATATATAAATAATTTATATTAAATATAAAGTACATATATTTAATACATACTTCAAATCTATGTGGCCCATATAAATAATTTATGATAAATACAAAATACAAATATTTAATATATATCTCAGATATATATTGGATATATAAATAATGCATAATTCTTTTGAACCAGTTTATATCAGAAATATATTATTTTATATATCTATCATATATGTATACATATATTAAGCGGCAGAAAGTTCGATATCTCTCATATATTTTGGATATATAATTCATACATAATATACATCCATTATATATCTCACATACATATTCCATACATTGATAAATATATTTTTAATATACTTTATTTCCGTGTCCCCTGAGTGTAAATGCAAATTCGCGGGACGCAGGGGATCGAGCTTAAGCCACCATGCTGGGAAACACGTTTTATCAAATATCTCATAAACCGTGCATCGTACGACAAAAATAGTAGAGACCTTTTTTGTAGATAATAAAATTGTCTACAACTTTTATTTAAATCTTTTTTTCGGCATAGTGCATGGCTTTTTTTTTTTTAGCGCAGCAAACTTTACCAAGCATGGTTATTGCTAAATGTATAGTCGGTTGTATGTAACCATAAAACGGTGATTTTTGGAAAAGTTCCCCTTGCTATAAATCCATGCACTATACAGGAAAAAGTTTCTCATAAAAGTTGTAGAGAAATTCATTACCTACAAAAAATGTATTCATTATTTTTGTCGTACGATGCACGGTTCACGAGATATTTGATGAAACGTGTTTTCCAAGATGGCAGCTGAAGCTCGACCCCTTGCGTTCCGCTAAATTAAATCTCACGGGACATCCTTGAACTTTTTCCAAAAGCAAAATCAATTCTGTATAAAAGATTGCATTATGAACCTACTTTTTTGGCTAGAATGACTGAACTGCAATGAAACCCTCACGTCTGATATTTCTCTTTCATACCTTTGCCACAATCTAATATAGGTATACATATCGACTGTACAGAGAAACAAAAATGGCTGTAATTTACACAAAATTACGTGTCCGATACACCTGAATACGCCCTTTTTGTTTACCAGCAGTCAATATACGTATAGATAGGGATAAATATATATATATATATGTTCATTCACTGTCGTTCATTAAGGCGTTTCCGATAGTTCGCGGCTTTGCACCGCAAATCGGAAATCCGTATACGAAAGTGGGAAATCACGATCACGAGAGCTCGAGAAGCATCGCGTAGCAAACTAGATGCACACACCCACGCAAGACCAATAACTGTATTACGATAGGGAATTGCGTGTATACGTTGTTTCGACAAAGTTTTGATAACGTGACTCTCCCCGAACACGATATTACACTTTGAATTTAATTGCATGCGCAAACAGCAACTGGTAAAAATCATAATAATAGTCATAAGGATTTCGTGAAATATACCACATACAATCGTTTTCGTTTAAATTTTCATTGTTATAAAATTGATACGAATAATTTCATGAATTAACTTTGGAATTACTATTGAAAAAATAAGACCAAAGTTATAATAAAAAATTTATAAAAAAATTCTTCCCAAATCTCGGAATTTTTCTGCGAGACTTCCCATGAAAACACATTCGTAATACGCAAGAAAATAAAAATAAAAGCCAAAGAAAATTCTTTTATTCAATGCATGGTGCATTCGGAAGAATCAAAACATTTATTTCGTATATCAAGAAAGCAAAATTTTCATCTGACATTTATTGAAAAATTATTTATTAATCTATCGATAACATATTGACATTATTATTATCATTCAAAATCAATGTTGGGGGGGGGGGGGGGGGTCTTCGGTATACATTTGATTTCATTCAAGATTCTGTTGTCCCGCGGACTAATATAATGCGAATTGCTTCAAACTTTTCGTTGAGAATGGACGCAGGACATACGGATTCTCAGCGAACGTGGTTGTTCGTTGATGTTAACAATGTCGATTCATTTTTCTGGAAAATGCGTTTTTTTTTGGACCGTACCGTACCGTACCGTACCGTACCGTACCGTACCAACGATACCGTAAAATAATGAATGGTTATAGCGAAAAGTGAAGGCAAAGGATATCTGCAGTTATGGGATGACCGGAGTGAGGGTAACGATCGTTTCGTGTTATTGTGCGAGACGAGATCGGGACTCGGGAAAACTCGAAAAATCCCGCGGGAGGTAAAAAGTTTTCGGCGTTTGATTAAACGACCAGTTTGACGGACAAAACTCGTAAATATATATATATATACATACTGCACGTATACCAAAAAGGTTAGAAAATATTTCCGAGGCAAAAAAGTTTCGGAAAATATACCTCCGGACTCTTCTCACGCGTCGAAACGAGTATGATGGACTCGCGTGAGAGGCATCAAGGGTAGTTGGATAATATGAGAACGTAAGATGAAGAGAGGAGAGATGGGAGAGATAAAATTACGATAAATACCAACTGGCCCAGGGTTTGCATGATATAACTCAACGTTTTCCCTCGATACTAATACGATTTTCTATTCGAATCACGTAACCCGGGGACTTTCGGCAAACGTCTCTCTAGCCATTCACGTGAATTTAGAGCGAGAGTTTACGGAACGTCCGAATAGCTTCGAGCCCTTCTTGGATATTCTACCCTCTGGGTACCAGAGAAAACGAGAAAAGAAGGGTAGGAGGTACCAGAATTTTGGGTGTGTATAATATATATATATATATATTATATATATATGTATACTTGGGGACGCACAGGCTGCCTTTTTTGCTCATGCGTGATCCTTCCAAAAACCCAAAGGGAAAATGAAGATGATATTCGAGATGAAGATGACTTCGAGATTGATGCCAGAAATGGAACATTTTGGGGGCTGAAAAAAAAACATGCTATCGGGAGAAATAATTTCAGATCCGGACAACGGTGATTAAAATTATCATTCGTTTAAGTAATCTTAAGTAATCGTAAAATTTGATATCTTTCGATTAGAAGATACGCCGAAGACTGCATGAGTATAGTTCTGAAACGCTCGATGATGATTTCTAGAGAAGTTGGAAAAGATGAAATAAGGCTGAGAGTCTTATTTCAGGGTTGATGCGATTAAAGATCGGGGCTCATCCTTGTGAAATTTTTGCATATTTTACAGCTATAAGGCTGGCTCGTATTACCCCATTCTGCCCTAAATTTTTTCGGAACCGATCAAACAGTTAACCCGGCTATTTATTTGGACTTGACTCATTGATCGTTTGGCGAACATTTTCTGTTGAATGGATACTCAAAAAGTGCATTAAAAATGACAGTATTTAATTTAAAGGAAAGATTGAACGAAGGATGTTTGGAATGATCACTAGAAAAGATTGTTCCAAGTTTGAGAAAAGAACAAGTTTTGAAAATACTCAAAGAGCAATTCTCTCAGTTATTCTCAGCGTACGTCTTCTCATGGCCTTTATTACATCACGGATACGAGCTTTTTTGACGCAATCACAGTTGACGATCTTGCCGTTATCTCTGCCCGATATTCCTGCGGCGTTAGGTGCTTCCCGGTAATTACGCAATGTTCGAAGTTGATAACGAGTCACGACCGAAGGGATGACGGAGATATTCAGCAGAAGAGATAGAGCGAGCGAAAGAGAGAGAGAGAGAGAGAGAGAGAGAGAGAGAGGCAGGGAGAGAGACTACCAAAATATCTACGGAGATATACACGTAACATCGTAGGTAGCCAGGAAGCCATTTATAGGAAGCTCGACGACCCTCTCCTCGTAACTTTGGACCGGCTTCTTCAGTTTATCTACCAACTGGCATTTACCTACACATATACATGTACAGGGGTTGATGAATATAAGGGTTGAAAACCCTGGATGCGTATAGGTATATATCTTCTGTATAATATTAAAGTACCCTCTGCCTTATGAAACTCTAATAATTCATGCACTCACTTTCCCAAAAAAATCTTCTATCCACACCGAGATAAATCCACATTAAAAAAAGCATTTAACTGCAAAAAGTGTGACTGCATAACGGTTAAAATAATTACACGGGCGCAGGGCGACTGGAAAATATAAATTAAATGCGAGAATTGTTTCAATCGGGTGAACGCTAACGATGAATCTTATAAATCGTTGAAGTCGTAAAATATGTTTTTTTCCGATCTAATCATTAGGAAAAATGGCGATGGATGCATTTTTAGAGATGCGAATGACCTTATTTCAGAAGTTTCTCATATCAGGGTACTGCGGATAATGCATTGCCAGATCTGACATCAGGAAGGCAGCTAAAGTTCGTGTGCAAGCCAAAGGAATAGAGATCCTTCTTTTATTTTTTAGACCGCAGTTAAAACCAGACGTTGGAGTAGATTTCTACCAGGGAGTTCTCCAGAGTATGTTTTCTTTCGTACAGAGATAGCTGTGTAATTAATAATATCCAGTTAAATTGAAACTGACTGCAATAGAACACTGCAGTGGAAAGATGCCAAAATGTCTTCTCCCTGCAGAATCCAAATTGCGAGCATTAGACACCAGATTTTTTGTCAGACTTTTACCGGACAAAAATTCAATTAAAAACGGGAAAAACGTTCAACGTCCAGAATTGTACTGTCCCAATTCATCGTATACGAGCGCAGGCTTTTGTTTTCCCGAGCAAAGCAAAGAGTCCAGGTATATAGATATATGATACGAGCGGATCATCAACCCTTGAAGTATGTTCGTGGCGCGTGCGGAGAGCTCTCTCCGGTTTGGTCCTTTTGCAAGAACCGGACTGCCGCCGAGAGGCATATCTCGTTACTGCAGGATCCCCTGAAGGAGCGCAGCATTCAACGTTCCACGAAAAGCCACAAGACTCCCGGAGAAACATCCGCGTCGGTATGCCGTAGCCTCAACGATGCTCGACTCTTCGGGAATCAGGAGATATGGAGGAACGGAGAGGACACACGAAACCTGGCGAAAGGAGATGAGTTTGCGTCTGACCACAGATAGCCGGGGCCTTTACGTGACCCGGGTGAACGATCGTTGTCCTCGTCTTGTAGTCTATATCGCTCATTCGGTCTCTTCAACTATCGTCCGAAAGCTTTGAAAGCGCTTCGGTACGGAAGTCGTCGACACAACCGGGTATAAAGTTTCAGGACGAAGGGTTGTTGGCGTACCCTGATGTTTGATCGTCCAGCCGGCCCCAACGCCCTGAACTCGTGAGATGGTCGATTCACTCAAACTTTGAGATACGAGGGACGAACGACTTGCCACGTATACATTATGTATGCACGTATAAATATATGTGTGTAAACAAATGGGCTATATAGACGCAAAGCTGAAGGTACGTGTAAACCAACAGAATCTTCAACCACACGAACCTTTCCGGGAAAGGGATCCACTGTAGATGAGGCTAACTGAACGAGTCTGATTGGAGATTGGACGAGCCACTATGTAGGCCAAACTAAGTTTTGCCTAACTCTCATTGACTTGGACGCCAGCGTATCCAGCGTAGAACGAAAAAAATCTCATCGGAAATTGGAACATTTTGATGATTGTTTGAGAATGATTCGTAACAATCATACCTTTGCAGTGAGCATTGCTGGTAGTAGTGAACATTATGGGTAGTTCTCTTACATAGATAGCTGTCAATGCGCGTGCTCATGAAGTATGACGATGATAACTCGTTATCCGATTGATCCATCGTAATTGCGAATGGTACTCGGGAGAGAAATTGAAAAAGTCGAAAAGGGGACTTCCCGACAACCGTCTCCCTCTCAAAAGTACATACAGGGAATTCGCCGGTTTTTCCCCACTAGTGCCGCATTTAATTTCCCTCTGAATTTACCATCCTTTCTATTTCCCATCATCAGTGCCTTTCGACCATCTACCATTTTTATTTTTTTTTCGTACTTCAACACCAACCTTTTCGCACATTGAGCTATATTTCACTAGGATTTTATATTTTCTATTTTCAGGGTTTTCCCATTACAGATATTATGTTCGAAAAAGAAAGAAAAAAATATCATATATCGTTTCAACTTGCGGCAGTTAAAAATCTTTTAGTAAAAAACAAAAACCACTTTCCCAAAGTGAGCAATAAAATAGCAAGACGTTTATCGTCATATTTCCGATTGGATTCCGCATTTCTCGATTTCTCTGCAATTAGTGCTCACCTCTCGTAGCATGAGAATAGATCGCTAAAACGGAGGGAATTGTGCAAAGTGTAAAGCGGAGATGTAGAGCACAAGGTATACGTGCGAAGCTCCACGCAGTATCTACGAGGAAGGGATATTTAACGCCGAGAACCATATGTGGAGCGAAGTAAAATCGAGATGACGGTGCATGTACTGACATTACCTAATATGTGTATATATGTTAGTTGGTACAGGAATTTCTGGGTTTCCCTATATCGGAAGTTTTACTCGTTTGCTCAAA